>JAJJWX010002813.1:0-14375 GCA_023529315.1 Papaver bracteatum | reverse complement strand
GGAACTCCACAGTTTTTCTTGGTAGAGAAACAAAGAGAAGGAATATCTTGTGTTGAATCAACATCAGTTGGTGGCAATCCATCGGGAATCGTATGGAACTGGAAATCAGGTAAGCCATTAACGGAATCAAGCCCTCTCGACTTGATTAAACGTCTGTGATTGAATTCTGTATTGACAAAAGTGATATGAATCCCTTTGTTGTGCAGAAGTTTTGCTAGTTTTAGCATTGGACTTATGTGACCTTGTGCTGGATATGGTATGCACACCACATGTGCTGTAACTTGAGTTGTTGCAGAACCCATTTCTCTGAACTAGATTTCTCTCTGGTTTCTCTCTTCAAAATGTTTTTGGAATTGTGTTGGATTTCAAGTGCCGAAGAGGTGTGTTTTTATAAGGAGGGTGTGTGAAAGTGGGGATAGGTAACAAAAGAAGGGCAACTGATTCAATTTGTGCACGTCTTTGAATGAAAATGAGGAGGCTAATGGCAATTGGTGTTTTGTTTTGTTTTGACTATGGACCAAATTAGCAAGTGTCTTTTGTTTTTTTTGTTTGTTTGGTGATATTATTTTTTTGGACACAAATTATTGATTTCTTGTCGCTACCATCAAAATGTTATCTATAATCAAGCTAAGGCTTAGCCATATGAGATTTGGGTTTGTTTGTTTTTTCAACTCATCGTGATGTCTAAAGTAGTGTCATTATCTTTAGATTTCCATTTCCAATATTGAAGATTTGAAGTTATGTCAAAGCAGTTGTACTCTATTATTGCACAACAACAAAAAAAGAAAAGTTGAATGTCAAGAAAATTATGTAAATATTGTGATTCCCAAGAGCTGTGGATAACAGATCATTATGATGATGATGAATGACACCTGCAAATTAGGTTCAGATACATTGTTTTGTAATTTAGGGCGCTTTTTTTTCTTTCTTTGTCCGAAGAATTACAAGAAGAACAGGAACAATATGCCCCCACGCAGCGGCTGTGTATATAGCAATTGATTTCCAGGCGGCTGCATGGTTTGTTATGTTGTCTTCTGTCTGGTTTGCTTCCCTATGGATGTGGACATGGCTGTAGTAGCTTGGTAATATAAATGGGAGTAATCGAAAAGGTACAATCGTACAGAAAAGATAGTTTCCCTTTCCTGGCTGTGCAGATTTATTGGTATTGGTACTGCATTATTTCGGTACCAATAATATGCATACGTCCCAAGAAAGAAATGTGATGCCTGCCTACTGATGTTTGCTTCACCTTGCAAGTTGCAACCATAAATTGAAAGCTCTACGAATTGGCAACTACATTTCCTTTAAGATTATCCTATGATAGGGTTTGGTGGAGTGCGGTAATTAAAATGGGCACACCTTCAAATGCATTTATATTCATAACTTTGTAGTTCATCATCATCTGATTTGGGAGTATTTATACGCCCACCCAAGAAAAGAAAATAAAAATGAAAATATGAGTAGAGCTTAGCCATAAATATCCTGGCTTGATTGGGGTATACCCAGATTAATTGGGTTTGTGAGTTTTAGGGGGAGTCCTAATGGGTAAGTTACAAAACTAACCTTACCCATTAATAATCTTAATCACCCTAAATCAGTTTTTATTCTCTTCATTTCATCTTCCTCTCTTCTTCTTCTCCTCCCCATCATACCGACCCCCACCACCACCACCATCAAAAAAACTCGACGATCACTTCGTTAAAATTGTCGATTCCAAAACTCCGGTGAATCTTCATCAATGGATCTGCCGAGGGCTAGTAAGATGAAGCAAACAAATAGAAAGCGCAATGAATTCAATCCCGAAATTGCAAAAATAGTTCAACAAAAATTGAAGAAAAAAACCATCGAAGAAGGAGAAATCGAAGCCGCCGAAAAAGCAGAAATGGTGTGATTAACAAAGTAAGGGACTACTTAAACTCACTCTAGTACTTCGATTTCATGTTTGCATGTCAAATTAGGTCAGAAAATTCGAAATTTTGAGATGCCAGTTGCGACGCCGGCAAGGTATTTTTGTTATCGACCTTGTCGGATTTTCATAGTTAGGGTTTGGCCGGCAAGCTATGAGGTTGAAGAACTTGCCGGTTGTATAGTGTCTCAGAATCGCTACTAGCGAGGGCGTGAGTTATTCAATTGTATACCTTGTTTGCGTCAGTTTTTTTAATGAAGCCTAGATCTTATTATTTTTTACCTGCTACGCTTCTTTTGAATGTTTCCCGATGCCAAGATTTTTTGAATGCGGAAGGGTATTTATATAAAACCATGTCGACGGTTTGTCACCAATGTATGTGTGTAATGGACCTTGACGACCAGTATAGTGAAAATTTCCATGCCGATCAGTAAAATTTTGTTCCAAGATAGTCGCGTGTTCTTCAACCGAGACAATGCTTACTAAACTGGCTCAAGCAACTTATTCAAAGTGGACCTACTTAGGTTGAACATTGGTCTGAGGTTATTATTCAAAGTAGACCTTGCAAGAGAACTACTGACCTTATTCAAACCATGACCTTGGCCTTGTGCATTTTCAAAACCAAATTTTTTTTGATCGAAATCGAAATCATAAGAGGGATGAAAGGTTTAATTTAGTGAATTCATAATTTCAAAATTTTAATCTAAACTCAATTAATTAACCTAATCAGAATTTTAGTGTTAATTAACTAAGGGCATATTAGCCATTTAGAAAATACAAGGTTAAGGGGTGGCATGGTTTTACTTCATAATGACTTTATTTTGTCTTATTGGGTATACCCCAATTAATCTGAGTATACCCCAATCTCGCCAGGATAAATATCATGGATTATTGAGTTAAAAGACTTCTCTAGGGTTTTCTACTTTGAAATACTCCCTCCGTACTTATTATATAGGCGGAATTTTGGTTTTTGTTTGTCCCACTAAATAAGCGGACTTTCCTTTTCAAGATGAATTTTTTCATATGTACCCATATTTATTATACATAGGAAATTGTGTTGGAGATAAGCCAAAGGATAAAACAAGAAAAAACATATAAAATTATGAATCTCATTCAATTTTTTAAATCTAAGAGAATTGTCTCTCGCCCATATATATGGTACGGAGGTAGTATAATTTAATAGCAGTAGTACAAATTAATGGCACTCAATTCCACTAAAAAATAATAATAGCATCCGAAAGGATAATATGGGAACTAGAGCTTGATCCACAAACCCTGGATGTTTATGACTTAGAAATGACATAACTGATGACATGAGCCAGAGTTTACAGGTGTGGATTCAATAGATGTGGGCAGTTTTTGTTATCATTTGGAAATTGGTGGAACCAAAGATAAGGTTCTAAATTATTTCTTTTTTCTTTTCTTTTTCTCCGTTTTTTGAACAGAAAAAAAAAACAAAAAAAGTTGCATAATTTTTTTTTCATTTCATTTCATTTCAAATCAAATACATATTCTTTTTCTAAATCAATGCCGACATAATCAAATTAAAGAGCGTATATTTGGTTTTTTGTTACCTAACTAAATCAGAATGGAATCCTCTTGGAAATTATGACGGTCAAACACGGCTATGCCAGGCAACCGACCTAAGCCAGAGTAGAGGCTTCACATGAAGCGCAGGCAAGCCAACAGGGGCTTCACATGAAGCACCAGGGCACCACAGGCTAGGCAATGATGCCGGCCATCTTTGACTGTTTGTTTTATAGTATGAATGATGGATCTTATTAGCCACAAGAATTCCCAAGGCAACCAGAGGAGAACATGAATAGATTACTCTATTCAAGTATGACAATCAACAAATCTGCGGTCATGTCGGTGCATTTTCAAGTACATCGATGTCTTTTAAGAATTTTAACATCCAGCGTATATCTCCTACAAAGTTGACTTAAGGGTCGGTTCGATGTACAACCTGAACTCATAACTAAGCAAGAGGCAATACCAAGGACAAAATACACAATTTGAGTTATACGAAGATAAGAGAGCAAACTTATTAGACCATGGGTTTCTTGCATACCAGGGAAAGAATGGGTGAACTTGCGTGAAATAGCCCAGAAAAGAATTTGTACACATTTCTCAGGTGGTGAATTTACTTGGCAACTGCTCTATTTTGAAGCAACAGTTCAAGATTCTCTAAGCTGCAACAACAAGAGAGTCATTCAAAGTAATTACATGCGTTATGGTAAAGAAATCACTAAAAATCTCGGGATTAATCAACCGTACAAAAGAATGAGAATGTTACCCACCTTACGTTACTCAAATCAGGATAGATTGCAACAGCATCTGTGAAGTCCTGTAAACAACCCAGCAGAAAAGGGGAAAATATCACACCTCATTGTCATGGTTTTTGCTTCAAGACGGACGAACTATTACTGCATTTTCATTTGTTGCGAATGAAACTACTGTTATGCAAGGTAAGGTCTCACCTGGTTAGATGTTGATGATGTGTATGATACCACACATGACATCCCTGCACCAGTTGCCGCCTGTCCAAAAAAATAAATAAATAGACTTGCTTAAGCCTCGACATAGGCTGCGAACTTATAGGAAACAGTAGAACTAATACACTAAGGCAGCTTAATGAACTACTGTGAATCTTGTCTGCAGCTTCAAGTGATACGTCTTACAACTCGAATGAGCTATGGTAGATGATAGCTATAGTTTCAAGTGTGTCAAATCTCACATGAGCTGAGCAGACATGGTCGCTTCGTATAGATTTTAAGAATGTATAATGATTTTAAACTATGAGTTGTTAGTTGATTTACCTGTAGCCCAATTACACTATCCTCTATCACCATACAACTTTCTGCAGGAACACCTAAACTCTGCACAGAAAAACAATATCCTGCTTTTGTAGGTAAAACATGGAGAAGAATGAACTAAGCCAGAGTTCAGCCAGACTTGTTGAGAAGACTTAAGAGGTACTCGGGGAAAGAAAGTTCAATTTTGGTTACCTTAGCAGCGGTTATGTAGATTGACGGATCAGGCTTCTTTTGCTTGACATCATCACCTGAAATCATACAAGAGATTTTTCATCATACACTTCTTTTAAGATTAACAATTCAGACATTTATGCTTAGCTACATGAACGAGTTCGAGTCTAGACATGAGTGAGCTTGGGTTTGGTGATTTCCAAACCCCAATACTGGCCACTACCAAAATGCTAAGATAGTTAAGAAAACTGAAGGCATTGCAACATTCATCCATTCCTTTAGGTCCTTTAGGACAAGTAGAAGCACAAGTTCAGAGTAAACTCTTATGTCGCCAAAGAGAAAGCATAATTAAAATTACAAAAATTAATGTCAATGATGTACCTGCGAGGAAACAGTCGAGACCTTTGAATCGATCCTACAACATGTAAAACGATAGAACCTACATCAATATTATGTAAAATGTAGAACTAATACCGAGATAGTTGATCACGGAACTTACATTGCCAATAAGGCTTTCAAGACAAAGAATTACTGAACTTTTTGTTGCTGCAGAGCAAACAGCTAATTTAATTCCCTACAAAAACAAATACCAATAAGCCGAAAAGATGCAAAACAAGATACATAGCACGGAAACGTATCATACAGCAAATCAAATTGTCTTACAGCAGTCTTAGCCTCATCCATTAATCTCAAAACTCCGGGTCTAGGTTCAACCTGGTGATAACAACATCAGCTTTGCATTCATTTTTTCAATTGAACTGTGTACTGGTTTCAGACTTTCAGTATGTTAGTATCCAGAAATTGATCAAATTCAACTTAAAATGCACAAAACACAAATGTAAATCTCCTTACAGTTCCTGATTTGATAATTTCTTTGTACCTTTCAGTTTTCCAATCCTACAAGCAAAACTACAATTTTATCAGTGTGTCAATTACACAAACACCCATCATGCAGAATAGAAGAACAGCCATACATACCTGAAGTGTATCAATGAGTTTAGCTTTATCAGAATCATTTTCAGGTACAGATTCAAAGATTGAACTAGTTGGCCATCCATTCTCTTTAAAATACCATCTCATCTTGGGTTTTCCACCCCCGATTTGATTCTGAAGAACATCATAGAAATCAGAATCCCAATTGAGTGGTTTAGTATCCGAAGCAGAGCATTTAACATTGAAATGTGCAAATGCATCATTGTAAGCTTGTCTGTGTAAATGTTCAGACTCAAGAATTACACCATCACAGTCAAAAATTAATGCATGTAGAGCAGAAGTAGTAGAAGAAGCTGATACAGTAAAGGGTTTCTTAGTAGAAAATCTAGTACTAACAGAGCAGAATCTCTGTATTTGAGAGAGAGATTTAGAAGAAGAAATCAAGGAAGAAGAAGAGGGGAAGGAAACGGTGAGGAATAAGGATTTGAAACGATGGGAGTTACAGGAGGGGATCGGAGGAAGGAGTTGACAGAGGATTAGTGATGATGAAGATGATGAAGCCATTTTTATGCGTCTGAAATTCAAAGTCTGAGTTTCTGAAATGGTTAGTTTTGGGGATAATAATAATAAATTTGTTTTTGTGTGGTTTGGGAGAGATGAAGGTTATCTGAATATCGAACGTTTTGGCGGGATTAGAAACCGAATGAACGACATGTGCAATAATTTGGAGTTCGGCTAGGGACAACATGGCTGCTAATGGGTGCTGGAAATAAAAATCTTCCGACCGGTTTTGGTACCCTTCTGAATAATCCGGCACCCATTAGCAATGTTGTAGGTACAAGTGCTTAGCTTGTTCCGATTTCTTATCATGAAACTTTTGTTGGGGTGTTCATGTTATTGTTGATTGGTTGCAAAACAATTAAAAGCAGATTAAAATTTCTTTATTTATTTTCTCTTAAATTAATTCACGCCCTTCATAAATTCTTTTGTGTTTGGTATAACCAAAACCATTATTAACCATTATTATTCATACCATTAAGCGGAAAAAGAAAGGGAAAGTGGGCTATGCAACGATTAAGTTGGACATGTCTCTAAGGCGTATGACAGGCTAGAATGGTGTTTCTTGTCCAAAGCCATTCTAACATCTCTAATCTTAGCCTTGGGGAGAAGTATTTGGGTGTCCCAATTACTATTCTAAGGTCCAAAACCCAGACTCATTTACCGCTTCTGAATGTTGTTGAGAAGAGAATTAATGGATGGCTTCTCCAATTTCTGTCTCAAGCAGGAAATACCATTTTGGTTAAGCATGTGGGCCAAGCCATGTCTCTTTATCAAATGACAATATTCATAATTCTCAAGAGTATTTTCCATGAAATTGACTCTCATTTGAATAGGTATTGGTGGGGTGAAGACCCTAAATCTAAAAAGAGAAAATTACATTTGATTGGCTTGGAGAGCATTTGTAAGTCAAAAGAGGAAGGGGGGGCTTGGGTTTAGAACCAGTGAGACCAGTAACTTGTCCATGATGGCAAGAAGTGTTTGGAGACTAGTGGAAAACAAACTTCCTCATTGCCCAGGTGTTAAAAGAAAAATATTATCTGTAGATGCATTTTACTACAAACTACATCCAAAGGATAGAAACCTACTACTCATACAAATGAAGGTAAAGACTCAACAACGAACACAAGATATACGTGGTTCGGTATGATTACCTACGTCCACGGGGTGAAAGGGTGAATCTTATTACTTCCAAGTGTTACAAAGGTGTTACTCTTCACCAAACTCCCTTACACTCTCTTCTCACTTTCTTACTCTTGCTGAAATGTCCAATCTCTCTCCAAAATTACAACCTACCTCTCTTGGATATAAGTTCCTCTATTTATAGGAAGGATTACATACAACAAAACTATGGTGTTAGTCACACTACATCCAATCTGAAGTTCTGCGGTCGGGCCTACTTATGTCGTCCCTTCTTCAGTTCATGTAGCCGATGTGTTTTGACTCATCCGTCTATCTCTCGTCCGAGCCGATCCTTTCGGGTGTTCTCATGGTACGATGTCTCCCTTCTCGTCTGTCGCTCTTGTAGTTGGCCGATATGACACATATCTTCTTATCCATTTGACTACCGCTCCTCGTTTGACTCACTATGTCTTGCCTTGTCAGCTTTGTCAGGGGCCTGGGGTCGAGTCTTGTCCGACAGCTGTAGAGCGATCATGCCCGATCCACGTGGCTTCTTGAATCTCGCGCCCGCAGTTCTTCCTTCTATGCTTCGCGTCTCTTCGTTTTTGGGTGCATCAGAGCTTAAGATGTTGCCACCTGGCCCTGTGGATAATTTACACCTACATTTATGCCCCTTCTTTCGCTCGTGCGGCATACACGAGTGGAAGAAAGTCGTCCCAACTGCCCACGTCCTCGTCCATGCCGCGAATTCCGCAATGCAGTCCCCCATTAATCCACTATATTACATGTAACCGTCGGCGTCGGTTACAACTCTCCACTTTAAATATCCCTCTTCCCTTCCCCTTTCTTCTCCTTTGCCATTTCTTTTTTAGTTCCCCGCCACTGCAACCTTCTCTTCAGAATTTCTTCATCACTTTCTTCCTTCAAAAACCCTTGTTTTCTTGATTTTCTTCCCTCATCTCTTCCTCTTCGATTTCTATAGTAGTCGTGGTTACGTTTTCGTCGTCCCAACTCTCTTCTTCGATTTCCGAGTTCCGCATTATTTCCGCTGATGGATTCTTCTCCCTCTATGACTGAGAAAAGGTCTGTTGATGATGTTTTTTCCGAGATTGATGCTTTTTCCCTTTCTTCTCTGTTTTCATACGAGAGTCCCTCCAAGTACGATGATCGTGCCATGAAATCTATCTTTCCTGATGATTCTCCTTCTGTTTCGTGCCGGTCCGAGAAAAAGGGGAAAGATCTTTCTGACGAATAATTTATTGATCAGCTGAAGGAGAAGTACAATCTTCAAAATTACGAAGTCATCCTTGTCTCGGGCCGGAACAGACTCTTGAAGAAGTCCGATATGGAGAAGCACGAGCAGTCATCTAACTGTGTGGTTATCACTCAGGGCCAACTGGAGCTAGGCCTTCGTCTTCCCTTGTATGACCCTGATAGCCCTTTATACTATGAGGTCCTCTCCCAGCTCAAGACTTATCGCGCTTTGGCTCAATGGACTGGCAACACTTTTGGCATTATGGATGAGTGGAAAGCTCGCCGAGATGGTAATGGTTCCGATGCCGAGTGGTCGACCTACAAGCCCGAGGACGCTCCCGCATATACTGTTGACAACTTCCTTGCCAACTACCGAGCTGGTACTTCCACCTTAGGTGACCTTGCTGGTTTTGCTGCTAGTCCTCATCGTCACCGATCTATGCCCAAGGGTGTTGAAAGGATGATGCTAGATGCGGATCCCATCGGCCAGGGTTCTAACAGGCGACCTCGTCATTCCAATGACTCTATTTATGTAGTGATCTACACTACAAACAGTTCTAATTAGGGGTTAAATTCACAGGATCTACACTGTGATATTGAGAAAAAACCTCACAAAGGTGTAAATTGAATTTTCATAAAAATATCTTCTTAGTTCTCCATTGGATGCTACTGACCAATAAAAGAAAAAGTGAGAATTGGCTCACACGTGCCAATTACTTATGACAATCACCTACTAAGTACACTCTAGAACAGATAAGGGCACCCCCATCTATAAGACTAAGAGGGATATGACAAATGTCGGATCCTACAGAGCATCCTTGTCCTCAAGGATGAAGTTGGGAAAAGAGGACTTGATCACAGCTACGTCTTCCCAGGAAGTGTCACCTTCAGCTGTATGAGATCATTGTATCTGCACCTGCGGAATAGCTTGTCTGCCTTTGAAAATGATGCGGGAGTTGATGACTTTGACAGGTTTTACCTTAAACAAACCTTCCTTGTCCGTGTTGGGTAAGGATGTATGTGGCAATAACCTTGAACCAATCTTCTGCTTAAGCTGGGAGACGTGAAAAACGGGGTGGATGCGAGAAGTAGCAGGTAGTTGAAGTCGATAAGCCACCGCGCCAATTCTCTCTAAAACTTGGTATGGTCCAAAAAACTTGGCTGCAAGCTTGAGATTCCTGCGGAGTTGGACAGTAGTTTGACGATATGGCTGCAGGCGTAGATATACCCAATCACCAACTGCAAAGACTCTCTCCATGCGTTTCTTGTCAGCCTGTTTCTTGAGACGGTGTTGAGAGTGCAACATATTCTGGCGCAGAACCGCTATCATAATACCTCATTGGTGAAGATAATCATCAACGACAGAGTGACGAACACCCCCAATCTGATGGATTCCAAACTGTGGAGGAGAGTAACCGTACAAAGCTTGAAAATGGGTGAGTTTTAAACAAGTATGGTAAGAGGTGTTGAACCACCACTCTGCCAAGGAAATCCAAGAAACCCACTTAACTGGCCTGTAGCTACACATACAACGTAAATAAGATTCAAGACAAGCATTGACACGCTCCGTTTGACCATCCGTTTGCGGATGATACGATGTGCTCATGTGTAGAGAAGTCCCAACTGCCTGAAATAATGCTTGCCATAATCCACTAAGAAAAATGGCATCTCTATCCGAGACAATGGTTGCAGGAGTACCATGCATTTTAAGGACAATGTCGATGAAGAGTTTTGCTACAGTTTGTGCTGTGTACGGGTGACTTAAAGCAATGAAATGAGAGTACTTAGTGAAACGATCAACAATTACCATAATGACGTCTCGACCCTCCAATTTCGATAACCCGGAGATGAATTCCATGCTAATGTGTTTCCAGGCCTGGTCTGGAATGGGAAGAGGCTGGAGAAGACCCGCAGGTAACGTATGCTCCACCTTATGTTGTTGGCATACATCACAGTCCTGGACAAATTGTATTAAATCCCGCTTCATGCCCTGCCAATGAAAGTAAGCCTTGGCACGTTGATAACTGGCCTGCATGCCGAAGTGGCCTCCAATGGCAGAGGAGTGAACAAATGCTTTAAACTTGTCGTCTAGTAGTCCCCGAGCTACCAACATAAATTCGACCCTGAAACTTCAGAATGTCGTTAGTAAGTGTATATCCTATATCATGAATAGGAGAGAGAGTCAGCTTAGGAATCCAATAAGCTGCTACAGGATCATCGGTGTAGCTAGAAAGAATGTCTTCAATCCAGTTTGGTGCTGCTGCTGAGACAGAAGAACAATTTGCGCGAGAAAGAGCATCTGCTACCCGATTGTCTGAACCCTTCTTGTAAGAAAGTGTAGTAATAGGCCAAGATTTTAGTCATCCACTTCTGTTGAAGGACAGTCTTCAAGTGCTGATCCAAAAGAAATCTAAGGCTTTGATGATCCGTAAATATCTTAAAATGAGAGCCTAATAAATACGATCTCCACTTGGTGACAGCAAGGACAATTGCAAGCTACTCTTTTTCGTAAGTGGACAAGGCTTGATACTGGATTCCCAGACCTTTGCTGAAGAAGGTAATTGGTCTACCACTCTGCATTAACACGGCGCCCACTCCCAAATTACTAGAATCAGTTTTCAATTCAAACTCCTTAGTGAAATCTGGCATAGTGAGGACCGATGTAGAAGTAACTACTTGCTTCAGTTGCTCAAAGGCTAACTCTTCCGCATCAGTCCAAGCAAAGTTGACCTTTTTGAGTAGGTCTGTAAGTGGCCTACAAATTAGACCATATCCCTGAATAAACCTACGGTAGTATCCTGTCAACCCCAGAAACCCCCGTAACCCTTTGAGAGTAGTTGGTCTAGGACAATTTAACATACATTCAATTTTTGCATTGTCAGCTGCAACACCCTCTCGACTGATAATGTGGCCTAGATACTCTATTTGTGGTTAGCCGAGAGAACATTTGTTGCGCTTAACAAATAAGGAATGTTTTTGCAGAATAGACAAAACCATATGTAAATGAGTGCAGTGAGTAGCCATGTCTTTACTGTAAATGAGTATATCATCGAAGAAGACTAAGATGAATTTTCTGAGGTAAGGACGAAAGATGTCATTCATCAATGACTGAAAGGTAGCAGGACCATTTGTAATCCCAAAGGGCATCACTCGAAATTCAAAATGACCGTGGTGAGTACGAAAAGCGGGTTTAGCTATGTCATCTAAGTAAACCCTAATCTGATGATAACCAGCTAGGGGATCAAGTTTTGTGAATACAGTAGCTCCTACTAATTCAGCGAGTAATTCCTCTATAACTGGAATAGGGTACTTATCTTTAATAGTGATGGCATTTAGCTTGCGATAGTCGACACAAAACCGCCAGCCCCCGTATTTCTTCTTGACTAAGATGACTGGTGATGCAAAAGGAATATGGCTGGGCTATATCACTCCTGCTTCCATCATTTCTTGTACAAGTTGCTCAATCACCTCCTTTTGAACGTATGGAACTCGGTAAGGCCGAAGATTCGGTGGTGTAGCATCTGGGACCAGATTGATGTGGTGATCATGAGTTCTTTCGGGAGGTAAGGTGGTAGGAGCCTGGAAAATGGTAGGAAATTGCTCAAGAACATCAGCAATGGGTGGTGCGATGACTTCAGGGGTATTGGTGACGTGAAGAGAAAAAAATTGACCAATGAGGCCATGAGTGCCTTTGTGTAGTAATCGCTTCAGCAGGGAACCTGACATTTGAGATAAAGTGGCTTCCTCTGGTAAGCCCACCAGTTCAATTTCCTGTCCTTGGTACCTAAAATTAATAAGTAATTTCTTGAAGTCGAAAACCATTGGACTGAGTTCACGCATCCAGTCGACACCAAGTACCATATCATACCCCCCAAGTTCAAGAATATGCAAGTCATGATAAAATTGATGACCTTGCATACTCCAAGTGAATGCATAACATTGGGCTTGACTGAATAGTTTTTTGCCATCTGCGACTGTCACTTGCAAGACTTGTGTAGAACTGAGCAGACATCCACTTTGACTTGCAGCTTTAGGATCCAAAAAACTATGAGTGATGCCGCTATCAATTAATATGGTGAGCTCTTGTTGCTTGACGAAGCCTTTGATCTTGATGGTTGTATGTGAAAGAGACCCAGCTAAGGAATGTACATAAATCTCCATGTCCTCCTGTAGTTCTTCAATAGTTGGAGATGATCTGGCACTAGTCTTTGCCGGCGTGGAGATATCTTCATCATCAGCTATAATCAGATATAATTGTTGTTTGTTGCACTTATGTCCACGAGAAAAGGGTTCATCATAGTCATAACACATGCCTTTCTCTCGCTTGGCACGCATTTCAGCATAAGTGAGTTTCTTCACAGACTGGAATTTAGGACTTGTTGTTGGGCTAGTAACAATGGGGTTAGTGACTAGAGGAGGATTTGGAGGTTTAATAGGTGTAATGAAAGGTTTGCCACCATAAGAAAACTTTTTAACATATTTGGGTGGAGCCTTAGATGTTTTCTCAATAATACATTCTTTCCATCTGGCTAAAAATATAGTTTGTTGTAGAGAAGTAGGGGCAAACATTTCGACCACTAGTTTGATATCCTCCTTTAAACCGCTAATAAAACTATGAACAAAGTAATCTTCTGTTAATGACGGATTCTTTGCTAACATTAAGGCTTTGAGTTCTTCAAATTTTTCTTGATAGTCCAAAATAGAATGAATTTGATCTAATTTGTTGAACTCACCAACAACATTATCATGACCTATGTCCTGAAATCGAGTGCAAACATCAAGAATGAAATCCTCCCAATATAACATACCTTTTCCAATTTGGTAGTCCTGAAACCAAACATCCGCTTTTCCCTCCAAGTACAGGGTTGCTAGATTCACCTTCTCCTCATCATTCATCTGGTGTAGGAAGAAGTATTTCTTGCATTTACGGATCCAGGCTCTAGGGTTCGTGCCATCGAAGCGAGGAAAATCGATTTTAGGTCTGTAACTAGAAAATTGACCTTCACCAAACTGATGATTATGAAGTAGACGTGTTTGAGGAATGTGTTGATGACCCGTGGAGGTGTTGGGAGTAGCAGTTTCACCCTCTTCCCACGGTGGATTCAGATTGTCATCTGGAATATTTTTTTGAAGGCCTTTTAGTTGATGGAGAATCGATTTAAGAGATTCACCATGATCTTCCATAGTCGTCTTTAATGATTGAACATCAGTGTGAACCAATCGAAGTGACTTCAAATCTTCACGGAGTTCTTTCAATTCCAAACTAATAGCCTTGTGAGATTCATCCAATTTATGTAATCGAGTACCGTCTGTCATGAAAATTGCCAAGGATAAATCCAATTTGATACCACTTGTAGTGATCTACACTACAACCAGTTCTAATTAGGGGTTAAATTCACAGGATCTACACTGTGATATTGAGAAAAAACCTCACAGAGGTGTAAATTGAATTTTCATAAAAATATCTTCTTAGTTCTCCATTGGATGCTACTGACCAATAAAAGAAAAAGTGAGAATTGGCTCACACGTGCCAATTACTCATGACAATCACCTACTAAGTACACTCTAGAACAGATAAGGGCACCCCCCATCTATAAGACTAAGAGGGATATGAC